>RYYW01000030.1:0-39230 GCA_013621005.1 Aeschynomene evenia | reverse complement strand
AGACTTGTGAGAGCCCTCTTAGGATGAGCTTGGTGCATCATGTAGTTGAGCACCATCCTTCCAAAATCTACTCTTTCCTTCTTCAGCAGGTGGTACAATAGGCATGCATCCATGGTGGTAACGTTCCCATGTCTCCAATCCGAGGGAGAAGGGTATGTTGAACAACTGAGAAGATGATTCTGGCCTCTTGCGTAAGATGAGGCACCTTTACGCCCTTGAGTGGTAGACTGTTGCTACCAGTCAGAAGTGTCACCACTTCTTCTTCTGAGTCATCTACCTCCTTGACCCATTCTGGGTCGTCGGCGATGACAGCACCACCATTCAAGGTCTTGAAAACTTTGTTGATGTCAGAGGAGGAGAAGCGGATTTGCTGATCAGCAATCGTGCTTTTGACCCCTTTGTTGGTGAACCTTTCGATTTGAGAGTAGAAGGCCCTCACCACATTTGGGTAGCATACATCCTCGGAGCTCATCATGGCTGGCCATCCAGGTTGCTTAAGGAATGTGAGCTGAAGTTCGTCCACCTGGTTGTAGACATTGAGAGGCAATACCCTTCCCATGGCTAGATTCCGTGGGAGATAGGTCTTGTAAATAGGGATTGCATCTTCTCATCTTCGTAGAGGATGTCTTCTGATACCTCATTAAGGTTATTTCTCATTAATCCCTTAATTTCTCCAGACGAGGCCATTTGGTAGAAAGAGTTTAAATTTGGAATGAGATGAAGGGAGATAGAGAAGGACAAGAGAGCAGAGATAGCAGAGAGAGAGAGATGGGATATGAAACAGATGAAGATTGGAAAGCGAGGAGAGGATTTGGCAGAGTTTTGGTAAGTTTTAAGCGCAAAGTGCTCAAATGGAACAATGCCATGAGTATTTATAGAACTGGCTTGTAACTAGCCGTTTCTGACGCTTATCCAAAAGTTACCGTTGGTAACTTGTTTCTCGGAAGGTACCCTTCTGAGAGAAGTGGTCCTTCTGAGAAATGCTCCTTCTGAGAAATGTTTCAGAAGATCTCCTTTCTGAGGGATGAGTCTTCTGAGAACAAATTTTCTCAGATAGAGTTTTCTGTGTTTATCCTACTTCTAGCTCAGAACCTTAGTTCTGATTTTTGTCTCAGAGTCTAAACTAGGACTAAGGGGGTTTCTAAGAAAAAATGTTTAATTTCAAAGTACTTAGAAACGTCTTAGATTAAGAAATCCTTTCAGAACATTGAAACGATCCTCGGGTAAAGGCTTTGTAAATATATCTGAGATTTGATCCTCAGTATTCACAAATTTGAGTTCAATGTCGCCTTTTTGCACATGATCCCGAATAAAATGATGTTTTATATCAATGTGCTTGGATCGAGAATGCTGAATAGGATTCTTAGCTAAGTTGATAGCACTTGTATTATCGCAAAGGATAGGAATTTTGGTGTACCTTAATTGATAATCAAGTAGCTGATTCTTAATCCAGAGCATCTGAGAACAGCAGTTTGTAGCAGACACATATTCAGCTTCAGCAGTTGATAGGGCGATCGTATTTTGCTTCTTGCAGGACCAAGTGATCAAGCATTTTCCAAAGAAGCAGCAGCAGCCACTTGTGCTTTTGCGATCGATCCTATCTCCAGCGTAGTCAGCATCACAATATCCTGCAACATCAGAAGAACAACCTTTCTCGTACCAAAGACCAAGATTAGTAGTTCCACTTAAATATCGTAAAATTCGTTTAACTGCAGTTAAATGTGATTGCTTAGGCTTAGACTGGAATCTAGCACAGATCCCAACACTGAGTTGGATATCTGGTCTGGAGGCAGTTAAGTAGAGAAGTGAGCCAATCATCCCTCGATAGTTGCTTTCTGAGACTTTCTCACCATCTTCATCCAAGTCAATTACTTGAGAGGGATGCATGGGAGTGCTCATGGGTTTGGCCTTATCCATCAGAAACTTCCTCAGAAGTTCTTTGGTATACTTCTCTTGGTGAATAACTGTCCTTCTGACTCTTGCTTGATTTGCAATCCTAGAAGAATTTTAATTCTCCCATCATGCTCATCTCGAATTCACCTTGCATAAGCTTGGAGAATTCTTTGCAAAGGCATTCATTGGTTGCGCCAAATATTATGTCATCAACATAAATCTGGACAATCAAGAAGCCAGAGTCTTCTGAGAGTGTAAAGAGAGTTGTGTCTACTTTCCCTCTTGAGAATCCGTTTTTAAGCAGGAAAGAACTCAATCTATCGTACCAAGCTCTTGGAGCTTGTTTCAGACCATAGAGAGCCTTTGTAAGCTTAAATACGTGATCCGGGAATGCATCATTCACAAAACCAGGAGGTTGTTTTACATAAACTTCCTCAGAAAGGTATCCATTCAAGAAGGCAGACTTAACGTCCATCTGATAGAGTTTGAAACCTTTGTGTGCAGCAAAAGCTAGCAACATTCTGATAGCTTCCAATCTTGCGACTGGAGCGAAAGTTTCATCGTAGTCTATCCCTTCTTGTTGGTTGTACCCTTGAGCAACCAATCTGGCCTTGTTTCTCACGACTTGACCGTTTTCATCAAGTTTGTTTCGAAACACCCATTTAGTCCCAATGACACTTTGCCTTTGGGCTTCTGAGTTAGTTTCCAAACCTGATTTCTCTCGAATTGGTCAAGTTCATCCTGCATGGCATTTACCCAGCTAGGATCATCTAACGCCTCTTCTATGGAGTCTGGTTCAAGTTCAGAAACCATAGCAAGATTTGTATAGTTCCTTCTGGTTCTTATGCCACGTTCTGGATCACCCAAGACTTCTTCTGAGAGACGTTCTTCAAGTCTCTTGAGCCTCTAATCCCTTTAGGAGTAGGGTTCTGAGAAGGAGACACAGGAGGTTCTCTTTCTGAGTCATCAGAGGCTTGACCTTCTGAGAATCTAAATTCCATTGCATTTGGAGAAGTAGATTCTCTAGGTTCTGGAGCTTCGATGATGCTACTAGATTTCTTTAGTTAGAGATGGTTGTTCCATGGGTTGGAAGTCAGTCTCATCATCTATAAGAATTTTCTTTTTGGCTTTCTCAGAAGAGATGTTGAGTTTCTCAAACTCATCTTCTAAGTCTGCATCTTTCTGAGACATGTCCTTACTAAGTTCTTTGAACTTAATAGGGATTGTCTCTTCAACACATTTACTCCTTTTGTTATATACTCTGTAAGCTTTAGAGACTGAGGAGTATCCTAGGAAGCATCCATCATCGGACTTAGGATCAAACTTAGAGAGTTTGTCCTTTGTGTTGAGAATAAAACAAGAAGAACCAAATACATGGAAATAAGAAATGTTTGGTATTTTATTCTTCCATAGCTCGTAAGGTGTCTTTTTCAGAATTGGTCTCAGAAAGACTTGATTCTGAATGTAGCATGAAGTGTTAACTGCTTCAGCCCAGAAACCTTTTGAAAGTCCGCTTTCTAAGAGCATTGTTCTTGCCATCTCTTGAAGGCTTCGATTCTTTCTCTCAGCCACTCCATTTTGTTGAGGAGTTCTGGGAGATGAGAATTCGTGAGCAATGCCCAGATTTTCACAAAACTTTTCGAAAGCATGGTTCTCAAATTCACCACCATGATCTGATCTTCTGGCATGAATGTGCGAATCCTTTTCAGTTGAAACTCTTTTCGCAAATGCTTTGAACTTCTCAAAAGTTTCTTCCTTAGAAGCTAGAAAGAAAACCCAAGTGAATCTGGAGTAATCATCCACTATGACAAGACCATAGCGTTTTCCAGAGAGGGAAGCCGTTCTGGTTGGTCCAAAGAGATCCATGTGGAGCAGTTCCAGTGGTTTCTGAGTAGAAATACCCCTTTTACTGGGAAAGGAAGCTTTGGTCTGTTTCCCTTTTTCACAGAAGTCGCAGGTTGCATCCTTCTGATACTTAATGCTGGGAAGGCCCTTTACAAGTCCTTTCTGAGAGAGTTCAGAAAGAAGTCTCATATGGGCATGACCAAGTTTCTTATGCCATAGCCATTTGTCTTCTTGGACAGAGACAAGGCACTCCACGTTTTGATCCTTTAGATCATCCAGATGGATAACATAGATGTTACCAACACGTTTTCCTTCCAGAACGATCTTGTCATTTGTGAGATTAATCACATGACAATACTTGGCATAAAACTCAACCTTTAAGCCTTTGTCACAAAATTGACTAATGCTTAATAGATTGTGAGTTAAGCCATCGACCAAAAGTACATCTGAGATTTGGTGAGAGGAATCCTTACCAACATCTCCTATTGCAGTGACTCTTCCCTTAGCGCCATCACCGAATCGCACTGTTCCGCCTTTCTTGGGCTTGAGACTTCTGAACCAGTGCTTGCTTCCAGTCATGTGCCTCGAGCAGCCACTGTCAAGGTACCACTGCTCATCGTGGTGGTGGAGCAGCGCTTGATGATGTACCTGCAGTCACAAAGTTAACAGATTTAGGTACCCATTCTTTGTTGGGTCCTTGCTTGTTAGCTTTCTTAGACTTTTGCCTTCTTTTCTTAGAAGGGTCATGGTTTTGAGAGTCAGAGACCTTTTGTTTGCCCTTTTCAGAAGCACTTGCTTTCTGAGAAGTTTTACCCTTCTGAGAGGGGTTAGTCTTTTTAGAAGGCTTTGCTTTCTGAGTTTTCTTTTGAGCCTTCTGAGGCTTAGAGAGTTTTCCTTTTTCCAACATAGGACATTTTTCAGAACCATGGCCACTTTTAAAACATGCGATGCACGTGCGAGGTGATTTAGTTAAAGATGGATCAATATCATTTGGTTCGAAGATTTCTTCATAGCCAAGTCCACTCTTATCCTTGTAAGGTCTTTGACCACCAAGCAAGAGTGTCATCATTTTTTCACCCTTGACCATCTTAACTAAGTCAGAAGTGAGAAGCTCATTTGTCTTTTGTAATTCTATCAAAGCCAGTTCAGCTTTTTCAACAGTTACAGAAGACATTGTTTCTAAGGCTTGATAGAGGTTGTGGCTTTCAAGATATCTATTTTTAAAGTCATCTCTTTCAAGCCTTAGGTTCTCTACTTCTTGAATTAGTCTAGCATTTTCAGCTTCTAAGTGTTTAAAAGACTTTCTTAGTTTGCTGAAATTGTTAGCTAATTCGTTTGAGTCTCTTAGAAGCTCTTCATAGAGTTCTGAGATCTCATTGTATGAGTATGAGAGAGGAGGAGAGTTTGGTACCTCTTCTGACTCAGATTCTGTTTCCAGAATATAGTCAGTGCCGGCCATGAAGCAGACATTAGCTTCCTCTTCACTTGCTGACTCAGAGCCTTCCTCTTCTGAGTCACTCCATGTAGCAGCCATTGCCTTCTTCTTCTTCTTGGGAATGAACTTCTTCTTTCCCTTGTTCTGAGGGCACTCCGTTCTGAAGTGGCCCTTTTCTCCACAGCCGAAACATGTGGTATCGGAAGGTTTTGACTTTCCTTTTCTAGGGGTGATCTCTTTGTCTTTGCTTAGTCTTCTCTTCCAAGCTTTCTTCATTTTCCTTACTAGAAGAGAGATGTCATCTTCATCGGAATCTGAGTTTTGATCGTTTTCAGACTCAAATACTTCTTCAGCCTTTAGGGCTTTTGAAGTCTTTTTGATCTGACTTTTCAGAGCCAGGGCTTTCTGAGGTCTTGAGGATGAAGATGGTCATCCAAGCAGTCCTTCAAGCTCAATCTCGTGAGTTCTGAGTGAGCCAAACAATACATCTAAACCCAGCTGGTTTAGATCCTTTGCTTCTTGGATCGCTGTCACCTTTGGGCGCCACTCGGCAGAGAGGCTTCTGAGAATTTTCCTCACCATCTCAGCGTTGGAGTTGGTCTTTCCCAAGACCTTTAGCTGATTTATGATGTGGAGAAACCTTATTGACATGTTGTCAATGGTTTCCTCAGGTTGCATGCAGAAGGACTCGTACTTATGTACGAGCATTGATACCTTGGTTTCCTTGACTTCATCATTTCCTTCATGCAACATGTGTAATCTCTCCCAAATTTCTTGACCGGTATCACAGGACACAATCTTGTCGTATTCTACCTTGGGCAAGGCGCAGAGAAGAATGTATTTAGCTTTGAAGTTGAGTTGTATCTTTTCCTTCATCTCTTGAGTCCATTCGTCCTTAGGGACTCGTCTTGTATAGGTTCTGAGTGCTGGAGGTGCCACTCCTGGCTCAGCGTCTGTTGCAACTACAGCATCCTCTGTAATTGTCTGCAGAGGCTGATAGTCTCCATTCTCGATCCTATCCCATAAGTCCAGACTGGTGTGCTTGATGAATAGCGTCATCCTGTCACGCCAGTAGTCGAAGCTGTCTCCGAGAAACATCGGAGGTCTGTTTATTGAAGCCCCATCTGATATGAATGCAGCTGGTGAATTCATATTTCCCTTCGTGGATCGTTTTCCTTGACACTGCAAAGTGCTCAACCCCTTAAGGACCGAGCTCTGATGCCAATTGAAAGTGTATGTGTGCACGAGAAGGGGGGGGGGTTGAATCGTGCAAGTTTTAAAAATTATTTCTTAAAACTTTTACTTAGAAAGCTGTTTTTACTCAGAAGGTAGAATTAAGAGTTTGCAGCAGAAATTACTTTCTGAGAAGATTAAGTTTCTGAGAACTTAGTCTTTCTGAGAAAGTTCCTTTCTGAGCAATTTTAAGAAAATGACTTTACGTTAGAATTTCTTAAACGCTTTCTGATTTTAATCAATAAAGTTTTTACGAGACTTCTTAATTAAAATCGTGGCAAAGTTTTCCTCAAAGATTTATGCAAGTAAAGATTAAGGGCGAAAAGCTTAACACAATGAATTTTATACTGGTTCGGTTATAACCAACCTACTCCAGTTCTCAACCTTCAGTTGAGAGTTCTTGGATATTCTTCTTAAAGTGCCTTCCCAGACAACACTGCTTTTACCAAGTAAAGGACTTCCACCACTTCACAACCCGAAGTGGATTTCCTTGCCTCACACTAGAGGACTTCCTTGCCTCCAACACTAGAGGACTTCTTTGCCTTAATCACTTAAGGACTTCCTTGCCTCACTCTGAGGACTTCTTTGCCTTAAACACTTAAGGACTTAAACTTTGCCTCAAAAACACTTCGAGGACTTAAACTGCCTTCAAACAGCGAAGGACTTGGCGTTTTTCGGAAAGTTGTTTTTGCTTTGAAAACCAACTACTAAGATTAAGTTACAAACAAAATTTGAACCTTAGTAGACTTCTAAATTTAACTTACAATTGTAAGAATTTACACCTATACTGAACAAGAAGATTTTCGCAAAATTGAAAGAACAATTCCGTAAAATTGTCTTTCTGAGAAAGTTCTAAGTTTTCGCAGTTGAGTTTCAATTCAGCAGAGTTTTTGCACGTTTAATCAAGAGTTTTTAGCGCAAGAGTTTTTTCACATTGCTCTGGAATTGAACTCATATATATAGGCATCAAAGAGCCGCGAAATTAGAAGCTTTCACTTTGCTTATGTGGCTGTGTCCTTTTCAGGACGGCTCCCTGCTACAGTCAGCGCGAAATGAGGAACTTTTCAGAACTGCACAGTGCGCGTGTTCCCACTTCCTTAGCTAGTTGTAGCGAGCTTTCTGATACTGCTTACGATCCCTTGAGTCCAGACACTTGGTTGCTTCTGAGTCCAACTTTCTGAGAGTTGTACGGACTTCTGAGGCGAACCTTCTGAGGGAAGACCCTTCTGAGAACTACTAGTCGCAAGGTCTTCTGAGACCCTTCTGAGGCGACAGTGTTCTTTCCTCAGAAACATGTTTTCACCTTCTGCGCTTCTGAGACATCCTTTCTGATATCTTTTGGCGCTATGATTTTATCAATTGATCTCGAGACTACTTGATGTTTTGTCTAGGTCTTTGCTCATGGTATTGCAATAATTTAAAACTTTCTGAGACACTTAGCGCACATATTAGCAAAACCTTAAGTAAAATTTTTATACTTATGGCTTACCTTGTTATCATTAAAACTTTCATTGCTCTAAGAGAATTATGCCTAATTCTCTCAGAAGGGTTCTGGAGCTTACAATCTTCATCGGAATCTGAGTTTTGATCGTTTTCAGACTCAGATATTTCTTCAGCCTTTAGGGCTTTTTAAGTCTTTTTGATCTGACTTTTCAGAGCCAGGGCTTTCTGAGGTCTTGAGGATGAAGATGGTCCTCCAAGCAGTCCTTCAAGCTCAATCTCGTGAGTTCTGAGTAAGCCAAACAATACATCTAAACCCAGCTGGTTTAGATCCTTTGCTTCTTGGATCGCTGTCACCTTTGGGCGCCACTTGGCAGAGAGGCTTCTGAGAATTTTCCTCACCATCTCAGCGTTGGAGTAGGTCTTTCCCAAGACCTTTAGCTGATTTATGATGTGGAGAAACCTTATTGACATGTTGTCAATGGTTTCCTCAGGTTGCATGCAGAAGGACGTACTTATGTACGAGCATTGATACCTTGGTTTCCTTGACTTCATCATTTCCTTCATGCAGCATGTGTAATCTCTCCCAAATTTCTTGAGCGGTGTCACACGACACAATCTTGTCGTATTCTACCTTGGGCAAGGCGCAGAGAAGAATGTATTTAGCTTTGAAGTTGAGTTGTATCTTCTCCTTCATCTCTTGAGTCCATTCGTCCTTAGGGACTCGTCTTGTATAGGTTCTGAGTGCTGGAGGTGCCACTCCTGGCTCAGCGTCTGTTGCAACTACAGCATCCTCTGTAATTGTCTGTAGAGGCTGATAGTCTCCATTCTCGATCCTATCCCATAAGTCCAGACTGGTGTGCTTGATGAATAGCGTCATCCTGTCACGCCAGTAGTCGAAGCTGTCTCCGAGAAACATCGGAGGTCTGTTTATTGAAGCCCCATCTGATATGAATGCAGCCGGTGAATTCATATTTCCCTTCGTGGATCTTTTTCCTTGACACTCCGAAGTGCTCAACCCCTTAAGGACCGAGCTCTGATGCCAATTGAAAGTGTATGTGTGCACAAGAAGGGGGTGGGGGGCGTTGAATCGTGCAAGTTTTAAAAATTACTTCTTAAAACTTTTACTTAGAAAGCTGTTTTTACTCAGAAGGTAGAATTAAGAGTTTGCAGCGGAAATTGTTTTCTGAGAAGATTAAGTTTCTGAGAACTTAGTCTTTCTGAGAAAGTTCCTTTCTGAGCAATTTTAAGAAAATGACTTTACGTTAGAATTTCTTAAACGCTTTCTGATTTTAATCAATAAAGTTTTGACGGGACTTCTGAATTAAAATCGTGGCAAAGTTTTCCTCAAAGATTTATGCAAGTAAAGAGTAAGGGAGAAAAGCTTAACACAAAGAATTTTATACTGGTTCGGTTATAACCAACCTACTTCAGTCCTCAACCTTCAGTTGAGAGTTCTTGGATATTCTTCTTAAAGTGCCTTCCCAGACAGCACTGCCTTTACCAAGTAAAGGACTTCCACCACTTCACAACCCGAAGTGGATTTCCTTGCCTCACACTAGAGGACTTCTTTGCCTTAAGCACTTAAGGACTTAAACTTTGCCTCAAAACACTTCGAGGACTTAAACTGCCTTCAAACAGCGAATGACTTAGCGTTTTTCGGAAAGTTGTTTTTGCTTAGAAAACCAACTACTAAGATTAAGTTACAAACTTAATTTGACCCTTAGTAGACTTCTAGATTTAACTTACAATTGTAAGAATTTACACCAATACAGAACTAGAAGATTTTCGCAAAGTTGAAAGAACAATTCCGTAAAATTGTCTTTCTGAGAAAGTTCTAAGTTTTCGCAGATGATTTTCAATTCAGCAGAGTTTTTGCACGTTTAATCAAGAGTTTTTAGCGCAAGAATTTCGTCACATTGCTCTTGAATTGAACTCATATATATAGGCATCAAAGAGCCGCGAAATTAGAAGCTTTCACTTTGCTTATGTGGCTGTGTCCTTTTCAGAACGGCTCCCTGCTACAGTCAGCGCGAAATGAGGAACTTTTCAGAACTGCACAGTGCGCGTGTTCCCACTTCCTTAGCTAGTTGTAGCGAGCTTTCTGAGACTTCTTACGATCCCTTGAGTCCCGACACTTGGTTGCTTCTGAGTCCAACTTTCTGAGAGTTGTACGAACTTCTGAGGCGAACCTTCTGAGGGAAGACCCTTCTGAGAACTACTAGTTGCAAGGTCTTCTGAGACCCTTCTGAGGCGACAGTGTTCTTTCCTCAGAAACATGTTTTCACCTTCTGCGCTTCTGAGACATCCTTTCTGATATCTTTTGGCGCTATGATTTTATCAATTGATCTTGAGGCTACTTGATGTTTTGTCTTGGTCTTTGCTCATGGTATTGCAATAATTTAAAGCTTTCTGAGACACTTAGCGCACATATTAGCAAAACATTAAGTAAAATTTTTATACTTATGGCTTACCTTGTTATCATTAAAACTTTCATTGCTCTAAGAGAATTATGCCTAATTCTTTCAGAAGGGTTCTGGAGCTTACAAGTATGACTGGCCTCACCTGCGTGGTTGTAGAGGTCCAGATCACAGGGCGGCTCGTGTTCCGTCATATGACCGCACCCTCGTGGCAGCGAGTCACAGTTATAAGTTACAGCAGGACGACTCGTGTTCCGTCATATGACCGCGCCCTCGTGGTGGCGAGTCCCAGTTATCAGTTACGACAACGCGGCTCGTGTTCCGTCATTTATCAGTTTACCATGGGGGCTCGAGTGCGGATGTCTCCGGCGGTACGCGTCCGTCGTCAGAGAGGTGCAGCTACGCAGATAGGACAAGTATATGTGATTGATAACATGACAGTATGTGTTGCATGGCATGCATGATACCCCATCACTGAGCTGCGACTCACTCCCCGCATTTTGTTTCAGAGTTCAATCAGGAGGCAGACGAGGAACCGTTGATCCAGTAGAGGTCGGTTGCAGTTGATTTCCTTGGTGAGCTCCGCATTTTTCCGTGGAGTCTTAGCAGTCTATGTTTAGTTTATATTTAACAGTCAAACCAATCATGTATAGTTGTGCTCTAGACTTTAGAGGTAGGATTCCTTTATCAGTTAAGTTATGTTTCAGTATACTGAACTAGTATGTAAGTTTCAGATTAATACAGTTATATATATGATTATCAGTTAAACAGTTATTTCAGTTATTTCGGTTATTCAGTTTATCTAATGGTTTATGCATGTTGTTTAGCCCTTAAGTTATGCACTAGTAGCGTGTTCGTTGGGATAGAGCCCTTCGCACGGACACCCCTCAGTAGTATCAGAGCTATAGGTGTCCCCCCTAGAGTCTGGAGCTAGGAATCTTAAGTGTCACGGCAACAATGCTAATGGAAGCGCGCCCATTGCCATTGAATGTAGTGTCACGAGAGGTTCATAGAAAGTAAAATCAGATAGGTTAAGTAGTAGTCAGAGTCATCTTTGAAATCCTTTTTCCTGATATGTCTTATGGTTTGACCTTGCCAGGATCATGATTCCTCGTCATCGCTCTTCTCGTTCTTCCGGCTCTAGTTGTGGAGATAGGTGTATGCGAGATGCCATCTCCGATCTAGCAGAGCTAGTAGCTCTCCAGGCACAGCAGACCATGTTGGCACAGCAAGCTGCTTCGGCGCACTAGGATGTGTTGGCTCAGCAGGTCGCACAGACGCAGCAGACCGTTCAGGCCCAGCATGAGGCCCCACGGCGGACGTTGGAGGAGTTTGCTCGTGAGTCCAGGGAGAGGTTCGTCCCCACAAGTCTTCAAGACAAAGCATTGCAGACTTTCTTGAGCTTAAGGATGACCAGAGCCACGACAGTTTCCGAGTACGAGGTGGAGTTCACTCGACTCGCCGGGGTCGCTCAGTTCCCTATGACCCCGAACGAGAGGGTGAGACGTTTCATCCAAGGTCTTCCAAGCCAGTACAGATTCGCTCTAAGGAGTTACCAGACATCCGAGAGGTATACAGAGGTTCTGAATGTTGCCCTTTCATGTGAGACGATGAGTATGTATGCCCAGAACAGAGGAAAGAAGAAAGCTAGACACACAGGTTCATTCTCGGGCGGAGTAGCCCCAGCTCGCAGTCAGCATCAGCGACAGCCTCAGGGGTTTCAGCCACTTAGGGCCCCCTCCTCAGGGCCCGCCCCGGTTCTCCCCGCAGCTTCACAAAGTCAGAGACAGAGTAAGATCAGTCAGCCCACAATATCACGTCAGCAAGAAGGGACAGTCCCCTCCCGCCCGCAGTGCCAGACTTGCAGTAAGTTTCACTTTGGGGTTTGCCGCAAGGGGATCAGAGGATGCTATAGTTGTGGCCAAGAGGGCCATGTGTTCAGACATTGCCTAGTCAGATAGCCAACACCTAGCGAGACTTCAGAGCAGATGACCGCCCAGTGGTTCAGCCAGCTCAGGTCCAAACTCGTTTCTTTGCACCGGTCGGCAGAAGTGGTAGCGGTGGATGATCTGATAGCAGGGGACGCGACAGTAGAGGACCCGTAAGTACAGACTCCGACGCAAGAGGACAGCCTCGTCGCCTTGCGCTCACACATCAGGAAGCTCTAGCAGTCAACCCCAATCTCTTAGGTAACGTTTTGATTAAAGATTTCGAAGCCCTAGCCTTGGTAATCCATGGGAGAAGTTATGCGTATGCCAGCTTTATGTTAAGATGGAATTTGGGGACCAAATTCTTAAAAGAAGGGGAGATTGTGATACCCCGTATTATAGTGTCCCTTAGAAAGGACTTTTCTCAAGACGCGTCAGAAACACGTCAGCAAGTTCCTGTCAGAAGGGACTCGCTAGCGAGCAGTCAGTTCTCGCTAGCGAGTAGTTGGTCGCCAGCGACCGCAGTCAAGTCGCTAGCGATGGGATCAAGTCCCACATCGTTCAGAATGGACGTCAAGACGTTGCTGACAGAAGGTGCTAGCTAGCGAGCAGCCACGGCCCGCTAGCGAAGAGCTAGTCGCTAGCGACCATGTGTTAGTCGCTAGCGACCGGACCGAAGTCCCACATCGGTCACAGCTTGTTCAACCTTTCCTTCGTCACCCTATATATATGAGAGGATATGTTTTCTTTTCCCTCACATCTCACATTCAGCCTTTTTCAAAGCAGTGCTTTGGGGCATCATTCGTTGTTAAGGATAGTGTGAGCTCGACGCCTTGGGGATACTCTGCTAGAGCAAGTTCCCGACGGTGAGTGAAAAGACGCTTTTGCCCCTGTCAACGTGCTGATCGCTAGCGAGATGTGAGAGCTCGCTGGCGAGTGTTCCGTCGCTAGCGAGAAGGTGTTGCTCGCTAGCGAAGGTTCAGTGCGGAGCCTAGTTCAAGTTTTTCTTTTCTTTTATGCGGTCCTGATGGGTCTTTTGCACGCCAGGTGCAAACGCGGTGCCAATAGCTGGAGCCGGAGCTAGCGGTGCCTTCCAGTCTCAGGACTTTCCAAGTGAGTGGAGGTTTTAGGGTGGATGTGACGTGGCTGCCACATAGTAGCATTTGTATATGTTTATATGTTTATATGTTTATATGTTTATATTTATGGTTATGTTTATAGTGATATTTATGTTTATGTTTATATTCATGTTTATGTTTATGTTTTTATATTTAGATAGATAATATGATAGATAGATAACATGTTTAGTTAGATAGATAATATGATAGGTAACATGCTTTGGTAGTTAATATGATAGGTCTATAACGTGCTTAGGAAGATGATATGATTAGGAAAATAACCTGCTTAGATAGATCACATGCATCACCTAGTAAGATAATATAACACAGTAAGATAATATAACATGGTAACATAGCATAACCTAGTAAGATAACCTCACGTGACAAGATAAAATGACATGATAAGATAATATAAACTAGTAATTAACATGATCTAGAAATTAATGTAATCAAGTAGTTAATACCACCTAGTGAGTTAATATAACTTAGTAATTAATATAACCTAGTGAGATAATGTAACCTAGTAAAACACCATAGCCTATTAGGATAATATATCATGATAAGATAACATAACTCATTAAGATAATATAACTTAGAAGAATAACGTGACCTAGTAAGCCCCAATAAGATGACACGTCTTAAACAGATAATATACTTTAGTAAGATAACATGTCGTAATAGAAACGTGCCGTAGAGGATAACAGATTTTAATGGAGGATAATGCTCGGATAGATAAGTTCCCCAATAGATAACATGACAGGAATGAGTGGATGACTTCTGGATCCCTTTGTATTTGTGTTATGCGTTATGATGTTATGCATTATGATTATATTTATTATATGCGCTATGATTATAATTATTATAAACGTTATGATTATTCCTATAAGCTTGAATGATTTATGCTATGCTATGCCATGATATGAAGCAAGTTAGAATTCTATGATATATGATCAGTATGATAACATGCAGTGTATGAGTAGAATGATTGTAGAATTGTGTGATGACTGTTTACGTAGTCTGCGAACCGTCGTAGTATGTATTTCAACGCTATAGCCCGGATGTAGCTCCCGGTCGAGTTTAGCCGTGACATACTGCCACGAAGCGCCTCGAGTCCCACCCCAGATACAGTATGACTGGCCTCACTTGCGTGGTTGTAGAGGTCCAGATCACAGGGCGGCTCGTGTTCCGTCATATGACCGCACCCTTGTGGCAGCGAGTCACAGTTATAAGTTACAGCAGGACGGCTCGTGTTCCGTCATATGACCGCACCCTCGTGGTGGCGAGTCCCAGTTTTCAGTTACGGCAAGGCGGCTCCTGTTCCGTCATTTATCAGTTTACCATGGGGGCTCGAGTGCGGATGTCTCCGGCGATACGCGTCCGTCGTGAGAGAGGTGCAGCTACGCAGATAGGACAAGTATATGTGATTGATAACATGACAGTATGTGTTGCATGACATGCATGATACCCCATCACTGAGCGGCGACTCACTCCCCGCATTTTGTTTCAGAGTTCGATCAGGAGGCAGACGAGGAACCGTTGATCCAGTAGAGGTCGGTTGCAGTTGATTTCCTTGGTGAGCTCCGCATTTTTCCGTGGAGTCTTAGCAGTCTATGTTTAGGTTAGGTTTAGTTTATATTTCACAGTCAAACCAATCATGTATAGTTTTTCTCCAGACTTTAGAGATAGGATTCCTTTATCAGTTAAGTTATGTTTCAGTATACTGAACTAGTATGTAAGTTTCAGATTAATACAGTTATATATATGATTATCAGTTAAACAGTTATTTCAGTTATTTCGGTTATTCAGTTTATCTAATGGTTTGTGCATGTTATTTAGCCCTTAAGTTATGCACTAGTAGCGTGTTCGTTGGGATAGAGCCCTTCGCACGGACACCCCTCAGTAGCGGGGTGTTACAGAAGCTCTCTCAGAAGGAACCCAAGGCGATCATCCTGGCTGAAGATTATGAGGAAATATCATCTGATCAAATCTCGATCGGGAAAAGGAAAACAACAGCAAGGGCAGTCGAAAGCAAATACAAGCACGGTCAAGTAGAAAAGAAAGAACACAAAGAAACTACCATCTTAGCACATGCTACCAACGCTGGACTCAGCTCAGAAACAATCACTGATGCTACTCATATTTCTAAAACAATTGTGACCGAGTGTTCTTCAGAAAGGAGTCAGTCTAAACAAGACTCATACAAGGATATCCATGAGTTTTCCTTCAATTTGATTAAGATTCCTCCTCTTCTCTACGATCAGCTTGGTCCAACTCCCTCCATATCAGATTCGATAAGTGAATTTAGTTCTCAGAACGGAAGGATGGAAATAAATTCACCTCTTATGGGTCAATCCATGAAGAAAAAGATAATTGAAGCAATGCATCAACAGATGTGTACCTTCAAAATCCCAGATGAAGATCAGAGATCAGAGACAATTGGTCACCCAACGGTCACCTTGGAGCTAGTTCAAGATTCTGAGGATACTCAGAAGCAGCCCTGCACTAAAGAAACTACTATAGAAGAAAAAGTTGAAGAAGAAGGAGAACCTCTTCCTGAATATCAAAAGTTGGATATCATAGATGCTGTTCTTGAGGCTGAAGTTTCTCGTCCTCCTCCATCTTTTCCATCCTCTTCAAATCAACCCTCTACTTCTTCACATGAGATACCTCCAGAATGTCACACAAACGCTGGCCAAATTGAAATTCTTAAGGAAATGTGTAGTCTTCTCCACTACATGGCTAGAAAGCAGTAGCTCTAAGTCCATGATGGCGTTTATGATAGCCACCCTTTTTGATGTAACAAAGGGGGAGAAGAAAAATAGATAATATTTTGGCTATATAAACAACTAGGCCTAGGATTTAGGGGGAGTAACAAATTAAGGGGGAGCCAAAAATTTTGTTTGTAACCCCATTTGAAATTAATGAAATATTATTCATGTTTTGGCATCTCTTGTTTTATTATCTTGGTATTTCTGAAATTCACATACTTAATCATCAAGAAATACATGCTATATATCTGATAATCTAAAACAGTATTCGTAAATTGCAAATTTCTATCTGTTGATTATCAAGGCCTTCTAAGAAAATAACAAAGCCTTCTCTCAGAAAGCTAAGTTAGTTTCTAAGAAAGCAAAAGTGTCTTCTGAGTAAGTTGAGAACTCAATCAGAAACACTTCAGAACTTAAGCAAAATTATTATCTTAAGACTTAAGTTGTTATCATCAAAAAGGGGGAGATTGTAAGCTCCAGAACCCTTCTGAGAGAAATTGATATATTTCTCTTAGAGAGATAAAAAGTTTTAATGATAACAAAGTAAGCCATGAGCATAAAATTTTTACTTAAGGTATTACTAATATGTGTGCTAAGTGTCTCAGAAAGCTTAAAATTTTGCAACTCCATGAGTAAGATCAATATAAACAACGAGTAACCTTATGAATTACAAGAAGAAATCATAGCGTGAAAGACATAAAAAAGGATGCTCAAGAAACGCAAAAGGTGAAAGTGCAGTTCTCAGAAGACCTGGCAATTGGTGATTCTCAGAAGGGTCTTCCCTCAGAAGGTTCGCCTCAGAAGTCCGTACAACTCCCAGAAAGTTGGACTCAGAAGCAACCAAGTGTCAAGACTCAATGGATTCTGCAAACACTCTCAGAAAGCTCGTTACAACAAGCCAAGGAAGTGGGAACACACGCTCTGCACAAGACAGAAAAGTTCCTCATTTCGCGCTGACAGTAGCAGGGAGCCGTTCTGAGCCAGACACAGCCACATCAGCAAAGTGAAAGCTTGTATTTTCGCGGCTCTTTAATGCCTATATATATGAGTTCAATTGGAGAGCATTGTGACGAAATTCTTGCGCGAAAAACTCTTAATTAATCGTGCCAAAACTCTGCTGAATTGAAAATCATTTACGAAAACTTAGAACTTTCTCAGAAAGATAATTTTACGGAATTGTTCTTCTAACTTTGCGAAAATCTTCTAGTTCTGTATTGGTGTAAATTCTTACATTTGTAAGTTAAATCTAGAAGTCTACTAAGGGTCAAATTAAGTTTGTAACTTAATCTTAGTAGTTGATTTTCGAAGCAAAAACAATTTTTCGAAAAACGCTAAGTCCTTCGTTGTTTGAAGGCAGTTTTAAGTCCTCGATTGTTTGAGGCAAGTTTAAGTCCTTAAGTGTTTAAGACAAGCAAAGTCCTCGGTTGTGAGGCAAGGAAAAGTCCTTAATTAAGTTAAGGCAAAGAAAGTCCTCTAGTGTTGGAGGCAAGGAAATCCACTTCGGATTGTGAACTGGTGAAAGTCCTTTACGTGGTAAAGGCAGTGTTGTCTGAGAAGGCACGATAAGAAGAATATCTAAGGAACTCTCAATTGAAGGTTGAGGACTGAAGTAGGTTAGTTAGAATCGAACCAGTATAAAAACTTCCCTGTGTTAAGCTTTTCTTCCCTTAACTTTTACTTTCGAAGAAAATCAACAGACACATTTCAATCTGCTCCTTAATTGAATTAATTCAGTAAGATTAATCTTAGAAAGGGTTTAAGAAACATCTAACTCAAAACCATTCTTAAACTTCTCAGAAAGAACCTTTTTCAGAAAGTTAAAGTTCTTAGAACGTTAACCTGCTCAGAAAGCTCATTCCGCTGATAACTCTTAAACCTTCTTTCTGAGTCAACCAACTTTCTAAGAAAAGTTTTTAGAAGCAAATTTTAAAAACCTGCACGATTCAACCCCCCCCCTTCTCGTGCACAAATACACCTTTAATTGGCATCAAAACTTGGTCCTTAAGGGGTTGAGCACTTAACAGTGTCAAGGCAAAAGATCCAAGAAGGGACTATGGACTCACCAGCTGCGTTCATATCTGATGGGGCTTCAATCAACAGACCTCCAATGTTTCTTGGAGATAGCTTCGACTACTGGCGTGATAGGATGACGCTGTTCATCAAACACACTAGTCTTGATCTATGGGACAGGATAGAAAACGGTGATTATCAACCTTTGCAAACAATAACAGAACAAGTTGTTGTTGCAGCAGATGCTGAACCTGGAGTAGCACCTCCAGCGCCCAGAACGTACACCAGACGTGTCCTCAAGGATGAATGTGTAAGCTCCAGCACCCTTCCAAGAATTGCTAATGATTGGAAATCATTAAAGACTTGGTTTTGAGTGATAACAAATTAATACAAAGAAAATATTTTGTTAGAATAATTTAATGGGTGTTGATATGTGCAGTAAGAAAGCTATTTGATATAGCTAAAGCCATACGAATGTTGGGATAACAAGCATCCAAAGCACATGGTTCTGGAAGAGGAAAATGAAGAAGAACATAGCCTTGAGGACAAGTTTCTTAGAACGAAACCTCTCTCAGAAGGATTGCATGAGTTGTCATTCATATGTGGAAGGCTAAAATTCAACACTAAGTAACCTCAAGTATCAAGACATATTCAAAGCTAAGAAGGCATCAGAAAGGGTGTCTCGAAAGCAACAAGGTGAAAGAGTGTTTCTGAGAAGGAAACAAAATTTACTCAGAAGGGTCTCAGAAGACCATGCAAATTTTGTTTCTCAGAAGGACCTTCTCTCAGAAGGATGTTCTCTCAGAAGGCAACCTCATCCAGAAGAATGGAGAAAGCTGCAATATCAGAACACTTCAAGAATAGGTTTCTAGAAGCTAAGAAGTTCAAGTTTCTGATAAAGAAACTGTTCATAAACCGAGAAGATATCAAGACCAAGAAGACTTCTCGAAAGCATGCTCCAAGAAGCCAAGAAAGTCTTCTAAGAAGACTAGAAAGTTTCTGAGAAAGCCGAGCTCCAGAAAGCGTCCCAGAAGACAAAATGGAAGCATCGGATTCTGATAAGAATCATTCAGAAAGCACTTAAGGAAATCAAGATCTATATTAAAGTACTTTCTGAGGCAGCATAAGAGACTTTCTGAGTAAGTATCAGAAGATACACCTTCTGGAGAATGTTCAGAAAGCCAGCATCTGAGAAGCTCTCAGAAGTTGTGAGCTTATGAGAAAGCTGTCCAAGATGTTCCTTCAAGAAGCTGAGAAAAATCTACATCTGAGGAGTCACCCTCTGGATCTAATCAAGGCATCTTGAATGAGAAGATACATCATTAAGGAAAGAAGAAATTCTTTCAGAAGCTTCTCATTGGGATAGTCAAGACACATCAAGAAGATGCATCAGCCTTCTCATGAAGTGCTGACTTGGTTATGAGAAAGCAGTTTTCTCAGAAGGCTGAATAGAATTTGTGAGAAGCACAAATTCTCAAGAAAGCAGTCCTCTCAAAAAGCTCTCAGAAGGCAGTACTCTCGAAAAGCTCTCAGAAGACAGTCCTCTCAGAAGGTAGTCTCTCAGAAGGACATATCAGAAAGTCTTGGGAACTGTGCACAACGGCTATAATCTGGAAAAGGCTATAAATAAGCTCCCAACAAGACACAAAGGGGGCTTGCACGTTGCTGCAATGCTGCCAAATTTCCTAGTGATGTTAGAACATTAATTCAACTTTATAACACATCACTAACAGCATCTAGGGTCACTCTAAGGAATTAAATCAAATATTTTCTACTCATATTCCTTGAGAAACCCGAGATTTTGTAGAAGAGAAATTTTCTCTCAAAAGAAAATTTCTTGAAATCTTCTATTCTTATCCTCTAATTAGATAATATTCTTGCTGTTGCAAGCTTTGAATAGGAGTTGTTTAAGGATTTCCTTTGTTCATTCAAAGTCCTTAAGCATTTGTTTGTAAGTGCTTTACGCACACATCTTTCAAACACAAATCTGTATTTATTTGTAAAAGTCTCACTCATGTGGAGTTGAGCAATTAGAGCCTGAAGAGGCTAGGAAAAGAATACTTGTAAAAGTCTCATGGTAAATGAGCAAGTAGCCTGAAGAGGCCAATCAAAGAATACTAGTCTTGCTCATTGTGTTGAGTTAAGCAAGAGAAGCCAGAAGTGGCTTGATGAAAGAATACTAATCTCTTATTTGTAAGAGTGGAGTGAAAAGTCCTTAGTTTAATCTAAGGCAATGTAAATCCTTTTCTAGTGTGAAAAGGTGGCTTAGCCTGAGAAGGCTTGAGGAAAGAATATCGAAAGCTTAGCCTGAGAAGGCTTGAGGAAAGAATATCTATGCTTAGCCTGGAAAGGCTTGTGGAAAGAATATTCACTGCAAAGCCTGAAGAGGCTAGAAGAAAGAATACTTGAGAGAGCCTGAGAAGGCTTGATAATATCTGTAACTTTGAAGAAAGTTAGTGGAACTCAAACAATTGTTTGAGAACTGGATGTAGGCATCATTGGCCGAACCAGTATAAAATTGTGTTCATTTTCTATACTTCTCTCTGAACTTTATTGCTAGTTTAATTTCTAGTTGCTTAATCTTTATCTTAATTCACACTCTATATAAAGTATAAGATGCATGATATTAACTAGCTTTTTCTATCAGAAAATTACATAAGAGAGAAAGACAACTTTTGAAGTGAAAACGTGCAAGAACATAATGAGTTCTTAGAGCAGATTTTCTATAAACCAGTCATCGTAATTCTTCATATACGGATTCGTTAACCGTTGGATCGAGCTGGAAATTTATGAGAATGTTAATTAAGGACACATAGTTCTAACATTTGAACGGTTGGATCTTTGATTCGATGACTGGGGTGAGAGATATTAATAACGTAATGAACCAGTACAAATTATGCTCTCACCAGAAAGTAATATCATAAACTTCGTATGAGGGTTCTGAGGCTCTATGACCATTTCTCTTTGAACAAGAATGTGTTTCTGAAGTTTAAAGTATATTATTATGTGCGTAGATATTATCTTGAATAAGTTCCTAATTCTTCATATTAGATAACTTATCTATAAAGTATCTCTATACATGGTTTCTAGTTGATACAACTATGTTAATATCTCATGTATATCTTGAATATATTATCATGTTAATATAGTTATTATTACACTAACTCTCTTTCATTATAACTACAAGTATTTACACTTGATAGTTATAATCTAAAAGTTTCAGAAATCACCAAGAAGGTTGATCTTCTCAGAAAGCAAAGTTTCTGAGAAACTTTACTTTCTCAGAAGGACTCTCCGCTGCGACTCAGAAGGTTACCCTTCTGAGAAGTGTTTTTGAAAGAAAAAGTTTTAGAAGAGTATTTTGAAAATCGAAGCACGATTCAACCCTCCCTTCTCGTGCTAACACACACCTTCAGAATGGACACAAGACATGAAGGAGAAAATTCAGCTAAACTTCAAGGGCAAGTACATTCTTCTATGTGCATTACCCAAGGTAGAATACGACAAGATAGTGTCGTGTGATACAACACAGGAGATATGGGAAAGGCTTCACATGTTGCATGAAGGTAATGACGAAGTCAAGGAGACGAAAATGTCCATGCTCGTACACAAGTACGAATCCTTCTGCATGCAACAAGATGAAACCATTGACAGCATGTCAATACGGTTTCTTCACATCATCAATCAGCTCAAAGTCTTGGGAAAGACTTACTCAAATGCTGAAATGGTAAAAAAAATTCTCATAAGCCTCTCCTCAAAATGGCGTCCAAAAGTCACAGCAATCCAAGAAGCTAAGGATCTAAAAAAGCTTGGTTTGGATGTACTAGTCGGCTCACTCATAACACATGAGATTGGGCTAGAAGGATTGCATGGAGGACCATCCTCTTCGTCGAAACCTCAGAAGGGTATGACTCTTAAAAGTCAAGTAAAAAGACCTTCCAAGGCTCTCAAGGCTGAAGAAGTTTTTGAATCAGAAGATGAATCAGATTCAGAAACAGAGGAAGATGACATCTCTCTTCTGGTCAGAAAAATGAAGAAAGCTTGGAAGAAAAGACCAAGCAAAGGCAAGGAGATTACTCCCAAGAAAGGAAAGCTAAAGCCTTCTGAAGCCACATGCTATGGCTGTGGAGAAAAGGGTCACTTCAGAACGGAGTGCCCTCAGAACAAAGGGAAGAAGAAGTTTATTCCCAAAAAGAAGAAGAAGGCAATGAGTGCTACTTGGAGTGACTCAGAAGAGGAAGGTTCTGTGCCAGCAAGCGAAGAGGAAGCTAACGTTTTCTTCATGGTTGGTACTGACTATATTCAGGAAACAGAATCTGAGTCGGAAGAGGTACCTAACTCCCCTCCTCTCTCATATTCATATGATGAGATCTCAGAACTCTATGAAGAGCTTCTGAGAGACTCAAACGAATTAGCTAACAGTTTTAGCAATTTAAAAAAAACCTTCAAACACTTAGAAGCTGAAAATGCTAGACTAATTCAAGAAGTTGAGAATCTAAAACTTGAAAGAGATGATTTTAAAAACAGATATCTTGAAAGTCACAATTTCTATCAAGCTTTAGAAACAATGTCTTCTGTAACTGTCGAAAAGGCTGCACTAGCCTTGATAGAATTACAAAAGACAAATGAGCTTCTCGCTTCTGATCTAGTTAAGATGGTCAATGGTGGGAAAATGATGACTCTTTTACTTGGAGGTCAAAGACCTTACAAAGATAAAAGAGGACTTGGATATGAAGAAGTTTTCGAACCCCATGACCTTGATCCGTCCTTAACTAAATCACATCGCATGTGAATCTCATGTTTCAAAGAGGGACATGGATCTGAGACATGCCCCATGCTCAGTAAAGGAAAAACTTCTCTGCCCAAAAGGGCTAAGAAGATTAAAAACTCTCAGAAGGCTAAGTCTTCTCAGAAGACAAGTCCTTCTCAGAAGTGTGAGTCTTCTCAGAAAGCAAAAGCTTCTAAAAATGGCAAAGAGAAGGTTTCTGAGTCTCACAACCACAATCCTTCTAAGAAAAGAAGACAAAAGGCAAAGAAAGCTAACAAGCAAGGACCCAACAAAGCATGGGTACCTAAATCAATGAACTTTGTGTCTGCAGGTGCATCAACAAGCACTGCTCCACCACCAAGATGAGCAATGGTACTTGGACAGTGGCTGCTCAAGGCACATGACTGGAAGCAAGCACTGGTTCAGAAACCTCAAGCCCAAGAAAGGAGGAACGATGCGATTCGGTGACGGTGCCAAAGGGAAAGTCACTGCCATAGGAGATGTTGGTAAGGATTCTTCTCACCAAATCTCTGATGTACTTTTAGTTGATGGCTTAACACACAATCTATTAAGCATTAGTCAATTTTGTGACAAAGGCTTAAAGGTTGAGTTTTATGCCAAATATTTCCATGTGACTAATCTCACTAACGGCAAGATCGTTCTGGAAGGAAAACGAGTTGGTAACATCTACGTTATCCATCTAGATGATCTAAAGGATCAAAATGTGAAGTGTCTTGTCTCTGTCCAAGAAGACAAGTGGCTTCGGCATAAGAAACTTGGTCACGCCCATATGGAGCTTCTTTCTGAGCTCTCTGAGAAAGGACTTGTAAAGGGTCTTCCCAACATTAAGTATCAGAAGGATGCAACTTGCGACTTCTGTGAAAAGGGAAAACAAACCAAAGCCTCGTTTCCTAGCAAAAGTGGAATCTCCACTCAGAAACCACTTGAGCTCCTTCACATGGATCTCTTTGGACCAACTAGAACCGCTTCCCTTTCTGGAAAACGCTATGGTCTTGTCATAGTGGATGATTATTCCAGATTTACTTGGGTATTCTTTCTAGCTTCTAAGGAAGAAACATTTGAAAAATTCAAAGCTTTTGCGAAAAGAGTTTCAAATGAAAAAGACTCTCACATTCACACCATACGATCTGATCATGGAGGTGAATTTGAGAATCACGCTTTTGAAAAGTTTTGTGAAAATCTGGGCATTGCTCACGAATTCTCTTCTCCCAGAACTCCTCAACAAAATGGAGTGGCTGGGAGAAAGAATCGAAGCCTTCAAGAGATGGCAAGAACAATGCTCTTAGAAAGTGGGCTTTTAAAAGGTTTTTGGGCTGAGGCTATAAACACCTCATGCTATATTCAGAATCGAGTTTTTCTGAGACCAATTCTGAAGAAAACACCTTACGAGCTTTGGAAGAACAAAATACCCAACATATCCTATTTCCATGTTTTTGGTTCTTCGTGCTTCATACTCAACACAAAGTGCAAAGGACAAACTAGCTAAGTTTGATCCTAAATCCGATGATGGAGTATTCTTAGGATACTCCTCTGTCTCTCAAGCATATAGAGTCTATAACAAGAGGAGCAAATGTGTTGAAGAGACAATCCATATTAAGTTCAAAGAACTTAGTAAGGATATGTCTCAGAAGGTCGCTGACTTAGAAGATGAATTTGAGAAACTCAATATCTCCTCTGAGAAAGCCAAAAAGAAAATTCTTATAGATGACGAGAGTGATTTCCAATCTATGGAAAAACCTTCTCCATCCAAAGAAAAATCTAAAGAAATCATTGAAGCTCCAGAACCTGATGAATCTATTTCTCCAACGTCAATGGAATTTAGATTCTCAGAAAGTCAAGCTTCTGATAACTCAGAACGAGAACCCTCAGAGCCACCTTCTCAGAACCCTATGCCTAAAGGACATAGAGGCTCAAGAGACTTGAAAAATGTCTCTCAGAATGAAGTCTTGGGTGATCCTGAGCGTGGTGTGAGAACTAGAAGGAACTACATGAATCTTGCTATGGTTTCTGAACTTGAACCCGAATCCATAGAAGAAGCGTTGGATGATCCTAGCTGGATAAATGCCATGCAGGAAGAACTAGACCAATTCGAGAGAAACCAAGTTTGGAAACTTACCCAGAAACCTAAAGGCAAAAGTGTCATTGGGACTAAATGGGTGTTTCGAAACAAACTTGATGAAAATGGTCAAGTCGTGAGAAATAAAGCCAGATTGGTTGCTCAAGGGTACAACCAACAAGAAGGAATAGATTATGATGAAACCTTTGCTTCAGTCGCAAGATTGGAAGCTATTAGAATGTTGCTAGCTTTTGCTGCACATAAAGGCTTCGAACTCTATCAAATGGATATAAAATCTGCCTTCTTGAATGGATACCTTTCTGAGGAAGTTTATGTAAGACAACCTCCTGGTTTTGTGAATGATACATTCCCAGAACACGTATTTAAGCTCACAAAAGCTCTGTACGGTCTAAAACAAGCTCCTAGAACTTAGTACGACAGATTGAGTTCCTTTTTGCTTAAAAACGGATTCTCAAGTGGGAAAGTTGACACTACACTATTCACCCTCTCAGAAGACTCTGGCTTCTTGATTGTCCAAATTTATGTTGATGACATAATTTTTGGTGCAACTAATGAACGCTTATGCAAAGAATTCTCCAAGCTTATGCAAGGTGAATTCGAGATGAGCATGATGGGAGAACTTAAATTCTTCCTAGGATTGCAAATCAAGCAGGAGTCAGAAGGGACTTTTATACATCAAGAGAAGTATACCAAAGAACTTCTGAGGAAATTTCTGATGGATAAAGCCAAGCCTATGAGCACTCCCATGCATCCTTCTCAAGTAATTGACTTGGATGAGGATGGTGAGAAAGTCTCAGAAAGCAATTATCGTGACATAATTGGCACTCTTCTCTATCTCACTGCTTCTAGACCAGATATTCAACTAAGTGTTGGCATCTGTGCTAGATTTCAATCAAGGCCTAAGCAATCTCACTTAACTGCTGTTAAAAGAATTCTGCGATATTTGATTGGAACTACTAATCTTGGTTTATGGTACGAGAAAGGTTGTTCCTCTGATGTTGTAGGATATTGTGATGTTGACTATGCTGGAGACAGGATTGATCGAAAGAGCACAAGTGGATGCTGATGTTTCTTTGGAAAATGCTTGATTACATGGGCATGCAAGAAACAGAACACAATCGCGCTATCAACAGCAGAAGCTGAGTATGTGTCAGCAGCAAATTGCTGCACTCAGATGCTTTGGATAAGGAACCAATTGCGTGATTATCAACTAAGGTATGAGAAAATTCCCATTCTTTGTGATAATACTAGTGCAATTAACTTAGCTAAGAATCCTATTCAGCATTCACGATCGAAGCACATAGATATAAAACATCATTTCATTCGGGATCATGTGCAAAAAGGCGATGTTGAAATCAAATTTGTGAATACTGAGGATCAAATCTCAGATATATTCACAAAGCCTTTACCCGAGGATCGTTTTAATGTCCTGAAAGGGCTTCTTAATCTAAGACGTTTCTAAGTGTTTAAATTCTAAATAATATTTTCTTAGAAACTCCCCTTAGTCCTAAACTTAGAATCTGAGACAGATAAGTTAGAGCTAAGCTTCTGAGCAAAATGTCAGAAAACACGATCTGAGAAAATCATCTCTCAGAAGACCCACCTCTCAGAAAGGAAGTCTTCTGAAAAGTTTCTCAGAAGGTGATATTCTCAGAAGGAACACTTCTCTCAGAAGAGTGCCTTCCAAGAAATTAGTTACCAACGGTAACTTTTAAATTAAATTCTGCAACGGCTACTTACTTACCTGTTCTATAAATCACAAAGTCTCGTTCTAAGATGTGATATTTGCTCTTCAAAATTCATCCAAAACGCTGTCAAATTCTCTTCTCACCCCATCTCTCTCCTTTCATCCCTCTCTTCTCTCGCTCAAACTTTAACCTCATCCTCAAATAGCTGCCTCTAGTAGAAATAAGAGCATGAGTAAGGAAACTGACTCTTCTGATGGAAAACAGAACAAGAAGAAAGATACTCACTCATCTTCTATAAGGATAAAAAGAAGCATGGGTTCTGAGATACCTCATAAGGTCTCTCAGAAGGAACCCAAGGCGATCATCCTGGCTGAAGATTCTGAGGAAATATCATCTGATCAAATCTCGATCGGGAAAAGGAAAACAACAGCAAGGGCAGTCGAAAGCAAATACAAGCACGGTCGAGTAGAAAAGAAAGAACATAAAGAAACTACCATCTTAGCACATGCTACCAACGCTGGACTCAGCTCAGAAACAATCACTGATGCTACTCATATTTCTGAAACAATTGTGACCGACTGTTCTTCAGAAAGGAGTCAGTCTCACACAAGGAGATCCAGGAGTGTTACTTCAATTGATTAAGATCCTCCTTTCTCTACGATCAGCTTGGTCCAACTCCCTCCATATCAGATTCGATAAGTTAATTAGTTCTCAGATTGGAAGGATGGAAATAAATTCACCTCTTATGGTCAATCCATGAAGAAAAAGATAATTGAAGCAATGCATCAACAGATGTGTACCTTCAAAATCCCAGATGAAGATCAGAGATCAGAGACAATTGGTCACCCAACGGTCACCTTGGAGCTAGTTCAAGATTCTGAGGATACTCAGAAGCAGCCCTGCACTAAAGAAACTACTATAGAAGAAAAAGTTGAAGAAGAAGGAGAACCTCTTCCTGAATATCAAAAGTTGGATATCATAGATGCTGTTCTTGAGGCTGAAGTTTCTCGTCCTCCTCCATCTTTTCCATCCTCTTCAAATCAGCCCTCTACTTCTTCACATGAGATACCTCCAGAATGTCCCACAAACGCTGGCCAAATTGAAATTCTTAAGGAAATGTGTAGTCTTCTCCACTACATGGCTAGAAAGCAGTAGCTCTAAGTCCATGATGGCGTTTATGATAGCCACCCTTTTTGATGTAACAAAGGGGGAGAAGAAAAATAGATAATATTTTGGCTATATAAACAACTAGGCCTAGGATTTAGAACGAGTAACAAATTAAGGGGGAGCCAAAAATTTTGTTTGTAACCCCATTTGAAATTAATGAAATATTATTCATGTTTTGGCATCTCTTGTTTTATTATCTTGGTATTTCTGAAATTCACATACTTAATCATCAAGAAATACATGCTATATATCTGATAATCTAAAACAGTATTCGTAAATTGCAAATTTCTATCTGTTGATTATCAAGGCCTTCTAAGAAAATAACAAAGCCTTCTCTCAGAAAGCTAAGTTAGTTTCTAAGAAAGCAAAAGTGTCTTCTGAGTAAGTTGAGAACTCAATCAGAAACACTTCAGAACTTAAGCAAAATTATTATCTTAAGACTTAAGTTGTTATCATCAAAAAGGGGGAGATTGTAAGCTCCAGAACCCTTCTGAGAGAAATTGATATATTTCTCTTATAGAGATAAAAAGTTTTAATGATAACAAAGTAAGTCATAAGCATAAAAATTTTACTTAAGGTATTACTAATATGTGTGCTAAGTGTCTCAGAAAGCTTAAAATTTTGCAACTCCATGAGTAAGATCAAGATAAACAACGAGTAACCTTATGAATTACAAGAAGAAATCATAGCGTGAAAGACATCAAAAAGGATGCTCAAGAAATGCAAAAGGTGAAAGTGCAGTTATGAGTGAAGAACACTGTCGCCTCAGAAAGGTCTCAGAAGACCTGGCAACTGGTGATTCTCAGAAGGGTCTTCCCTCAAAAGGTTCGCCTCAGAAGTCCGTACAACTCTTAGAAAGTTGGACTTAGAAGCAACCAAGTGTCAAGACTCAATGGATTCTGCAAAAACTCTCATAAAGCTCATTACAACAAGCCAAGGAAGTGGGAACACGCGCTCTCCACAAGACAGAAAAGTTCCTCATTTCGCGCTGACAGTAGCAGGGAGCCGTTCTGAGCCAGACACAGCCACATCAGCAAAGTGAAAGCTTCTATTTTCGCGGCTCTTTAATGCCTATATATATGAGTTCAATTGCAGAGCATTGTGACGAAATTCTTGCGCGAAAAACTCTTAATTAAACGTTCCAAAACTCTGCTGAATTGAAAATCATTTGCGAAAACTTAGAAGTTTCTCAGAAAGACAATCTTACGGAATTGTTCTTCTAACTTTGCGAAAATCTTCTAGTTCTGTATTGGTGTAAATTCTTACATTTGTAAGTTAAACCTAGAAGTCTACTAAGGGTCAAATTAAGTTTGTAACTTAATCTTAGTAGTTGATTTTCAAAGCAAAAACAATTTTTCGAAAAACGCTAAGTCCTTCGTTGTTTGAAGGCAGTTTTAAGTCCTCAATTGTTTGAGGCAACTTTAAGTCTTTAAGTGTTTAAGGCAAGCAAAGTCCTCGGTTGTGAGGCAAGGAAAAGTCCTTAATTAAGTTAAGGCAAGGAAAGTCCTCTAGTGTTGGAGGCAAGGAAATCCACTTCGGATTGTGAAGTGGTGAATGTCCTTTACGTGGTAAAGGCAGTGTTGTCTGAGAAGGCACGATAAGAAGAATATCTAAGGAACTCTAAACTGAAGGTTGAGGACTGGAGTAGGTTAGTTAGAACCGAACCAGTATAAAAACTTCCCTGTGTTAAGCTTTTCTTCCCTCAACTTTTACTTTCGAAGAAAATCAACAGACACGTTTCAATCTGCTCCTGAATTGAATTAATTCATTAAGATTAATCTTAGAAAGGGTTTAAAAAACATCTAACTCAAAACCATTCTTAAACTTCTCAGAAAGAACCTTTTTAAGAAAGTTAAAGTTCTCAGAACGTTAACCTTCTCAGAAAGCTCATTCCGCTGCTAACTCTTAAACCTTCTTTCTGAGTCCACCTACTTTCTAAGAAAAGTTTTTAGAAGCAAATTTTAAAAACCTGCAAGATTCAACCCCCCCTTCTCCTGCACAAATACACCTTCATCCTAGTGACTAAAATGGATTCATTCACCAAAGTAAGACCAAATGAAGCTCATACACTCAATTAGGACCAGAATAGGCTCATTACATCATCCTTTGGTTATCTAAACCTTCCTAGTGACTAAAATGAAAGAATTGACCAAAGTAAGACCTAATGAAGCTCAATACACTCAATTAGAACCAAAATAGACTCATTACATCATCCTTTTGTTATCTAAACCTTCCTAATGACTAAAATGGAGTCATTGACCAAAGTAAGACCAAATGAAGCTCAATACATTCAATTAGGACCAAAATAGGCTCATTACATCATCCTTTGGTTATCTAAACCTTCCTAGTAACTAAAATGGAAGAATTGACCAAAGTAAGACCTAATGATGCTCAATACACTCAATTAGGACCAGAATATGCTCATTACATCATCCTTTGGTTATCTTAACCTTCCTAGTGACTAAAATGAAAGAATTGACCAAAGTAAGACCTAATGATGCTCAATACACTGAATTAGGACCAAAATAGGCTTATTACATCATCCTTTGGTTAACTAAACCTTCCTAGTGACTAAAATGGATTCATGGCCCAAAGTAAGACCTAATGAAGCTCAATAAGCTCAATAAGAACCAAAATAGGCTCATTACATCATCCTTTGGTTATCTAAACCTTCCTAATGACTAAAATGGAGTCATTGACCAAAGTAAGACCAAATGAAGCTCAACTCACTCAATTTGGACCAAAATAGGCTCATTACATCATCCTTTGGTTATCTAAACCTTCCTAGTTGCTAAAATGGAGTCATGGGCCAAAGTAAGACCAAATAAAGCTCAATACACTCAATTAAGACCAAAATAGGCTCATTACATCATGCTTTGGTTATCTAATCCTTCCTAGTGACTAAAATGAAAGAATTGACCAAAGTAAGACCAAATGAAGCTCAATACACTCAATTAGGACCAAAATAGGCTCATTACATCATGCTTTGGTTATGTAAACCTTCCTAGTGACTAAAATGAAAGAATTGACCAAAGTAAGACCAAATGAAGCTCAATGCACTCAATTAGGACCAAAATAGGCTCATTACATCATCCTTAGGTTATCTAAAATTCCTAGTGGCTACAATGGAGTCATTGACCAAAGTAAGACCCAAAGAAGCTCAGTACACTCAATTAGGATCAAAATAGGCTCATTACATCATCCTTTGGTTAACTAAACCTTCATAGTGACTAAAATGGAGTCATGGACCAAAGTAAGACCAAATGAAGCTAAATACACACAATTAGGACAAAATTAGGCTCTTTACATCATCCATTGGTTATTTAAACCTTCCTAGTGACTAAAATTGATTCATGGACCAAAGTAAGACCAAATGAATCTCAATACACTCAATTAGGACCAAAATAGGCTCATTACTTCTTCCTTTGGTTATCTAAACCTTCCTAGTGGCTAAAATGGATTCATGGACCAAAGTAAGACCCAATGAAGCTCAATACACTCAATTAGGACCAAAATAGGCTTATTATATCATCCTTTGGTTAACTAAACCTTCCTAGTGACTAAAATGGATTCATGGACCAAAGTAAGACCTAATGAAGCTCAATACACTCAATTAGAACCAAAATAGGCGCATTACATCATCCTTTGGTTATCTAAACCTTCCTAATGACTAAAATGGAGTCATTGACCAAAGTAAGACCAAATGAAGCTCAACTCACTCAATTTGGACCAAAATAGGCTCATTACATCATCCTTTGGTTATCTAAACCTTCCTAGTTGCTAAAATGGAGTCATGGACCAAAGTAAGACCAAAAGAAGCTAAATACACTCAATTAGGACCAAAATAGGCTTATTACATCATCCTTTGGTTAACTAAACCTTCCTAGTGACTAAAATGGATTCATGGGCCAAAGTAAGACCTAATGAAGCTCAATACACTCCATTAGGACCAAAATAGGGTCATTACATCATCCTTTGGTTATCTAAACCTTCCTAATGACTAAAATGGAGTCATTAACCAAAGTAAGATAAAATGAAGCTCAATACATTCAATTAGGACCAAAATAGGCTCATTACATTATCCTTTGGTTATCTTAAGCTTCCTAGTAACTAAAATGGAAGAATTGACCAAAGTAAGACCTAATGAAGCTCAATACACTCAATTAGGACCAAAATAGGCTCATTACATCATCCTTTGGTTATCTAAACTTCCTAGTGGCTAAAATGGAGTCATGAACCAAAGTAAGACCCAATGAAGCTCAATACACTCAATTAGGACCAAAATAGGCTTATTACATCATCCTTTGGTTAACTAAACCTTTCTAGTGACTAAAATGGATTCATGGGCCAAAGTAAGACCAAATGAAGCTCAATACACTCAATTAGGACCAAAATAGGCTCATTACATCATGCTTTGGTTATCTAAACCTTCCTAGTGACTAAAATGAAAGAATTAACCAAAGTAAGACCAAATGAAGCTCAATGCACTCAATTAGGACCAAAATAGGCTCATTACATCATCCTTAGGTTATTTAAAATTCCTAGTGGCTACAATGGAGTCATTGACCAAAGTAAGACCCAAAGAAGCTCAGTACACTCAATTAGGATCAAAATAGGCTCATTACATCATCCTTTGGTTATCTAAACCTTCCTAATGACCAAAATAGAGTCTTTGACCAATGTAAGACAAAATGAAGCTCAATACATTCAATTAGGACCAAAATAAGCTCATTACATCATCCTTTGGTTATCTAAACCTTCCTAGTAACTAAAATGGAAGAATTGACCAAAGTAAGACCTAATGAAGCTCAATACACTCAATTAGGACCAAAATAGGCTCATTACATCATGCTTTGGTTATGTAAACCTTCGTAGTGACTAAAATGAAAGAATTGACCAAAGTAAGACCAAATGAAGCTCAATGCACTCAATTAGGACCAAAATAGGCTCATTACATCATCCTTAGGTTATCTAAAATTCCTAGTGGCTACAATGGAGTCATTGACCAAAGTAAGACCCAATGAAGCTCAATACACTCAATTAGGACCAAATTAGACTCTTTACATCATCCATTGGTTATTTAAACCTTCCTAGTGACTAAAATGGATTCATGGACCAAAGTAAGACCAAATGAAGCTCAATACACTCAATTAGGACCAAAATAGGCTCATGACATCATCCTTTGGTTAACTAAACCTTCCTAGTAACTAAAATGGAAAAATTGACCAAAGTAAGACCTAATGAAGCTCAATACACTCAATTAGGACCAAAATAGGCTCATTACATCATCCTTTGGTTATCTAAAACCTTTCCTAATGACCAAAAATAGAGTCTTTGACCAATGTAAGACAAAATGAAGCTCAATACATTCAATTAGGACCAAAATAAGCTCATTACATCATCCTTTGGTTATCTAAACCTTCCTAGTAACTAAAATGGAAGAATTGACCAAAGTAAGACCTAATGAAGCTCAATACACTCAATCAGGACCAAAATAGGCTCATTCCATCATCATTTGGTTATCTAAACCTTCCTAGTGACTAAAATGAAAGAATTGACCAAAGTAAGACCTAATATAGGCTTATTACATTATCCTTTGTTATCTAAACCTTCCTAATGACTAAAATGGAGTCATTGGCCAAAGTAAGACCAAATGAAGCTCAATACACTCATTCAGGACCAATATAGGCTCATTACATCATCCTGTGGTTATCTAAACCTTCCTAGTAACTATAATTGAAGAATTGACCAAAGTAAGACCTAATGAAGCTCAATACACTCAATTAGGACCAAAATAGGTTCATTACATCATCCTTTGGTTATCTAAACCTTCTTAATGACTAAAATGGAGTCATTGACCAAAGTAAGACAAAATGAAGCTCAATACATTCAATTAGCACAAAAATAGGCAAATTACATCATGCTTTGGTTATCTTAACCTTCCTAGTAACTAAAATGGAAGAATTGACCAATGTAAGACCTAATGAAGCTCAATACACTCAATTAGGACCAAAATAGGGTCATTACATCATCCTTTGGTTATCTAAACCTTCCTAATGACCAAAATGGAGTCATTGACCAAAGTAAGACCAAATGAAGCTCAATACATTCAATTAGGACCAAAATAGGCTCATTACATCATCCTTTGGTTATCTAAACCTTCCTAGTAACTAAAATGGAAGAATTGACCAAAGTAAGACCTAATGAAGCTCAATACACTCAATCAGGACCAAAAAAGGCTCATTCCGTCATCCTTTGGTTATCTAAACCTTCCTAGTGACTCAAAAGAAAGAATTGACCAAAGTAAGACCTAATGAAGCACAATATACTCAATTAGGACCAAAATAGGCTCATTACATCTTCCTTTGGTTATCTAAACCTTCCTAGTGGCTAAAATGGATTCATGGACCAATGTAAGACCCAGTGAAGCTCAATACACTCAATTAGGACCAAAATAGGCTTATTACATCATCCTTTGGTTAACTAAACCTTCCTAGTGACTAAAATGGATTCATGGACCAAAGTAAGACCCAATGAAGCTCAATACATTCAATTAGGACCAAATAAGCTCATTACATCATCCTTTAGTTATCTAAACCTTCCTAGTAACTAAAATGGAAGAATTGAGCAAAGTAAGACCTGATGAAGCTCAATACACTCAATTAGGACCAAAATAGGCTCATTACATCATCCTTTGGTTATCTAAAACTTCCTAGTGGCTAAAATGGAGTCATTGACCAAAGTAAGACCTAAAGAAGCTCAATACACTCAATTAGGACCAAAATAGGCTTATTACATCATCCTTTGGTTAACTAAACCTTCGTAGTGACTAAAATGAAAGAATTGACCAAAGTAAGACCAAATGAAGCTCAATACACTCAATTAGGACCAAAAATAGGCTCATTACATCATCCATTGGTCATCTAAACCTACCTAGTGACTAAAATGGATTCATGGACCAAAGTAAGATGAAATGAAGCTCAATACACTGCAATTAGGACCAAAATAGGCTCATTACATCATCCTTTGGTTATCTAAACCTTCCTAGTAACTAAAATGGAAGAATTGACCAAAGTAAGACCTAATAAAGCTCAATGCACTCAATTAGGACAAAAATAGGCTCATTACATCATCCTTTGGTTATCTAAACCTTCCTAATGACTAAAATGGAGTCATTGACAAAAGTAAGACAAAATGAAGCTTAATTCAATTAGGACCAAAATAGACTCATTACATTATCCTTTGGTTAGCTTAACCTTCCTAGTAACTACGATGGAAGAATTGACCAAAGTAAGACCTAATGAAGCTCAATACACTCAATTAGGACCAAAATAGGCTCATTACATCATCCTTTGGTTATCTAAACCTTCCTAGTGGCTAAAATGGAGTCATGAACCAAAGTAAGACCCAATGAAGCTCAATACACTCAATTAGGACCAAAATAGGCTTACTACATCATCCTTTGGTTAACTAAACCTTCCTAGTGACTAAAATGGATTCATGGGCCAAAGTAAGACCAAATAAAGCTCAATACACTCAATTAAGACCAAAATAGGCTCATTACATCATGCTTTGGTTATCTAATCCTTCCTAGTGACTAAAATGAAAGAATTGACCAAAGTAAGACCAAATGAAGCTCAATACACTCAATTAGGACCAAAATAGGCTCATTACATCATCCTTAGGTTATCTAAACCTTCGTAGTGGCTAAAATGGAGTCATTGACCAAAGTAAGAGCCAAAGAAGCTCAGTACACTCAATTAGGACCAAAATAGGCTCATTACATCATCCTTTAGTTAACTAAACCTTCCTAGTGACTAAAATGGAGTCATGGACCAAAGTAAGACCAAATGAAGCTCAATACACTCAATTAGGACCAAAATAGGCTCATTACATCATCCTTTGGTTAACTAAACCTTCCTAGTGTCGAAAATGGAGTCATGTGAAAGTGTATGTGTGCACGAGAAGGGGGGGGGGGGTTGAATCGTGCAAGTTTTAAAATTGCTTGTTAAAACTTTTACTTAGAAAGTTGTTTTTACTCAGAAGGTATGATTAAGAGTTTGCAGCGGAAAATGCTTTCTGAGAAGATTAAGTTTCTGAGAACTTAGTCTTTCTAAGAAAGTTCCTTTCTGAGAGATTTTAAGAAAATGACTTAAGAGTTTGAGTTTCTTAAAAGCTTTCTGATTTTAATCAATAAGGTTTTTCACGAGACCTATTAATTAAAGTTGTGATAGAGTTTTTCTCAAAGATTTGGACACGTAATGAGTTAGGGAGAAAAGCTTAACACAAGGAATTTTATACTGGTTCGGTTATAACCAACCTACTCCAGTCCTCAACCTTCAGTTGAGAGTTCTTAGATATTCTTCTTAATGTGCCTTCCCAGACAACACTGCCTTTACTAAGTAAAGGACTTCCACCACCTCACAACCCGAAGTGGATTTCCTTGCCTCACACTAGAGGACTTCCTTGCCTCACACTAGAGGACTTCCTTGCCTCACACTAGAGGACTTCCTTGCCTTAAACAATTAAGGACTTCCTTGCCTTAAACAATTAAGGACTTCCTTGCCTCAAACACTAGAGGACTTTAAAACTGCCTTCAAACAACGAAGGACTTAGCGTTTTTCAGAAGGTTTGTTTTGATCGAAAACAACTACCAAGACTAAGTTACAACCTAGTTTTATACTTAGTAGACTTCTAGGATTAACTTACAAATGTAAGAATTTACACCAATTCAGAACTAGAAGATTTTGCAAAGTTAGAAAAACAATTTCGTAAAAATTGTCTTTCTGAGAAAGTTCTAAGTTTTCGCAAAATGATTTTCAATTCAACAGAGTTTTGGCACGTTTAATCAAGAGTTTTTGCGCAAGAGTTTTCGTCACATTGCTCTGGAATTGAACTCATATATATAGGCATCAAAGAGCCGCGAAATTAGAGGCTTTCACTTTGCTTATGTGGCTGTGTCCTTTTCAGAACGGCTCCCTGCTACAGTCAGCGCAAAATGAGGAACTTTTCAGAACTGCACAGTGCGCGTGTTCCCACTTCCTTGGCTAGTTGTAGCGAGCTTTCTGAGTCTGTTTGCACTTCCTTGAGTCCAGACACTTGGTTGCTTCTGAGTCCAACCTTCTAAGAGTTGTACGGACTTCTGAGGCTAACCTTCTGAGGAAGACCCTTCTGAGAACTCCTAGTCGCGAGGTCTTCTGAGACCCTTCTGAGGCGACAATGTTCTTTCCTCAGAAACATGTTTTCACCTTCTGCGCTTCTGAGATATCTTTTCTGATATCTTTGGCGCTATGCTTTTATCAATTCATCTCGAGGTTACTTGATGTTTTGTCTTTGTCTTTGCTCATGGCATTGCAATAATTTATAGCTTTCTGAGACACTTAGCGCACATATTAGCAAAACCTTAAGTAAAATTTTATACTTATGGCTTACCTTGTTATCATTTAAAACTTTCATGACTCTAAGAGAATTGTGCTTAATTCTCTCAGAAGGGTTCTGGAGCTTACAATCTCCCCCTTTTTGATGATAACAACTTAAGTCTTAAGATAATAATTTTGCTTAAGTTCAGAAGTGTTTCTAAGTAAGTTCATAACTTATTCAGAATTCACTTTTGCTTTCTTAGAAAACTAATTTAGCTTTCTGAGAGAAGGCTTCGTTATTTTCTTAGAAGGCTGAGATAATCAACAGTTCAAGTATGCAATGTATGATTACTGTTTGAGATTATCAGTTTCATAGCATGTATTTCATGATAATGTATCTATGAGATTCAGAAATATCAAGCTAAGTAAATCAAGAGATGCCAAAAAAATAAATAATAAAAGATAAGCATAAGATAGGTAAAACATGAGATGCCAAAGAAATGATTTTTCATTTATGGTTTTGTAAAGATACAAAAGATTTGGCTCCCCCTAAATTGTTGCTCCCCCTAAGTTCTAGCCTAGTGTTTACAATAGCCAATGTACAAAAATTTTATCATTTATCTACTCCCCCTTTGTTACATCAAAAAGGGTGGCTAGGATATAAACGCCATCATTGACTTAGAACTACTGCCGTCTGGCAATGTAGCGTAGCAGCTGGCATATCTCCATGAGAATCTCGCTCTGAGTCGCATTCTGAGCGCATTCTGGAGGGAGGTCAGAGGCAGTGGAAGGCTGTTGAGAAGATGAGGGTTGAGATGAAGGAGGACGAGAGACTTCAGCCTCAAGTACTTCATCGATTAGATCCCTTGTTTGATATTCAGGAGGGTCTTCTTCTTGGACAGCTTTACCTTCAATAGCAGCAAGGTCAATCGAAGGCTGCCTTTGAGTATCCTCAGCAACTAGAGCAAGGTCTAGATCAGAGGGTTGCCTAGCTGATGGTTGCTCCATAGTCTGAGCCTCGTTGGGGAGGTTGAAGGTTGATATTTGGCTATGCATGCTTCAATGCGCTTCAACTTCTCAGTTCGACCAAAGAAAGGCCGAAATTGCACAGAGGGTGGGGTGACTACCATCCTTCCCAGCTGAAAGCCAGAACCGATCATTGAGTCCGTTATGGAGAAGGTGGGACCTTGTTGATCAAAGGATGTAGGAGGAACCTCTGTTATATCTTGAGGAGGAACCTCTGGTTCCTTCTGAGAGTCCTTCTCAGAGAGAGTTCCTTCTAAGGAACTGTGGCAACAAATGCCTCAACTGCTGCAACTCCGGCAGCCATGGTAGCGTCAGCGCCCACCTCTGAGCTGAGCCCAGTGCTGGTGGTCCCTGGCACTACGTCATGTGTTGAGTCATGAGTGTCCTCATGTTCCAGAGGATCTCAGAAGAGAGGAGACCAACCTCAGAAGTTGGTTCAATGAAGCGTTCCTCATGCTGTAGTTGTTGTTGTTGTTGCATCGGAGCAGCTTCTGGAGTCTCAGAAGGTTGATCCAGCGCCTTCTGGACGTCGAGCATCGTCTGAGCCAAGGACTCAGCATTCACAGTGGCAACTTCAGTTGTGGTTGCCTCAGAAAGTTCCACCATAGAAACCTCAGATGGCTTCTTCTGGGGCTCTTTCTTGGAGCTTCCAGCATCTGGAGGGGGGAATCAACGACATTTCCTTCATGATGGGGAATCAACGACATTTCCTTCATGCCCCTGAATGTGAAAGCGTGCCGCATCTTCTTCCTCGGAAGAGGAATCAACGACATTTCCTTCATGCCCCTGAATGTCTTCTCTGGTGGGGGAGACATGTCCAGATGGGGAGGAGTGATGAGAAGCTTCTGCTTCTTCTTCAACAGCAGCAGTAGTAGCAGCAGCGGTGGTGGCAGCAGTAGCAGTAACTGCTACAATTTCTTTACCCGTCGGCTTTGGCGGGCTCTGTTTCTTGGTGGTTTTTATCCCCACTCCTTTGTGAGTTTTTCCCTGATATTTCAAGGAATGTAGGAGTTTAGTTTTAAATTTGGTGGTTT